>WNWK01000772.1:342500-385887 GCA_009830355.1 Cherax destructor
GGAAGGTCTAGGTCATGTGACTAAAAGGCCCCGCTAAATGGATCACATGACTAAGACCAGCGTCAACAGAAAGAGTCAGAATTCTCTTGACAAAATACCATTGCACAACTTGCACTGACTCTTCCCTGTACACTGTAGTTTAGTCCTGGGACCAGTTATGTTCTGTTTAGTCTTTCTTCATTGTTACTCACATGTTGGGTATGTTGTGACTACCACCCACATGTTTGTGGTAGTTACTCACTACCCAATAGGTAGTCACCCTATACCCATGTTGGGTATGGAGTTGACTGCCCACAGAATGGGTATGGGGTGGTTACCACCGACTTGATGAACAAGATATAAAAACATTTATAAAAAGACTCTGCTGAGCCATTCGCACCAAAAATCGAAACAATAAAATATTTTAAGTTAACTTAAACACAGATGTTTATGTCACTTTAATAAACTATTAAGTGAACAAGAATATTTTCTAGAATCTAGCTACCTTCTAAGAGTCATCTAGCTAAATATCTAGACATAATCAGGAATAACACTGTCTTTAGACATTGTCCAGAAACAGATTTCTCACAAGACATTGCCAATGGTTCTGCCAGCCACGGCTCTCGTAGCTGACACCGACACATAAGCAGCAACTGGAAATGCTATTGAAGACACCTTCCGGCTGAGCAGCAGGCTTTATCAAGGCATTATGAACCTCACACTTGATAAAAGCCTGCTGTACAGGCGAAACGTTGTCTTAAATATAGTCATTCCGAAATTTACACAACAATGTCTGTATGTCCGTGCTTCGCCTATTTCTCCCAACTTACTACTGACGTTACATAATTTAGACGTCGCTCTAGCTGCAGGCTTCGCCATAGGGTCCTTCTAGTTCCTGATAGTTTGCTGAGGCTGATCAGTGTCAGTATAATGAACCCCAAACACCACTGGAGGGGGAAATGTGCCTTAAAGTTAATATAAAACCTAATTTACTCTTTATCCAGACGCACTTTGATACCTGCGGGTTTATGGTTTCCCGCTGACAAAAATAAACTAGATGTATTTCGATCGCTGCGCTATCAGAGAAACGTATCCCCCTTTTTGCATAATCACTGTCCGCTATACCTCAGTTCACGCGACTGGAATAGTGCAAAGTGCAGCATAAATTTGTAAGGAAGTTAAATATTTTCGTTGAAGATTTGAAGTGAAGCAGAAGAGGCATTCACAAGTCATCATATAGAAACTACCATGAAAATTTCCTCAATAAAAATGGTAAATTAGGACATACACAGCCCATTTCTAATTCAAGCATTCCAAAGAAACTAACATCCTGAAATACAAAAACACATTCAGCTTTAAACTGTTAAGAAGTTGAATTACCAAGTTATCAACATGGAAGACTTGAAGCTAATCGCATGAGACACTCAGAAATTATTGCATGAAAGCAACATCTCAATTTTGTAAATTTATTCCATAAGAAAAAGTAAATCGGGATCTAAACAGGACAAAATTAATTCAACCTTCCCCACTGAGTAGATTTAGTACGTAATTAAGTTTCTTTTAAAATTTTGGGAGTAACATTTTTTTTTACAATGATTTTCAGAGTACATAGATGTAATACACACATAAAAGTACATTATATAGATTTAACGTAGGATAACGAAATAAAATCAAACACTATGACTTATTTCGGATCAGAAGAGGAATTTTCCAATTAACAGAAACTAACTGGGATTAATAAACTATCTAAAATCAAGGCAAAACTTCATTGCAGGAAAACCAATCAGCACTAAGAGTTTACAATTGACCAGATGATGTATTAACCAGTTATTGTCCAGAATCCATCACAATTTACCCTACACAGCCCACGTTCAAGAAGAGTTCCATCTATTTCACACAATGCATCAGCCATTAATTAATGAGTAATGCCGTTCACTGAACCCGTGGAGAGTGGCATTGCTGCTGTGAAATGGGCGGCACTCAGAGTCGATCCAAGGAAGGGGAGGGTAAGTCCATTTCCGAGGATCAAGAGCCCCTCACCAGGCGCCCCCCATCCCCTTTAGGAAGCATAACTAATTATATAATGCAATATATTACAATACCAACAATATATTACAATATCAACATCCGCAGTACCATACACGATTGTTGATACTCTGAATCCGATCACACGAGGCTCTTTAAAGCTCACTTTTCGCTATTAATTTCGGAAATGGTCTATATATTGAACAGAAGAGACCTGCTTGAAAATTTTAATCCGATCGGATAAGGCATTCTGAAGTTATAAACGAAAGGTTGAAGTGTTGTGAGGTGGGACAGGGTGTTTAGTAAGACACATGTGCAACAATTAGATAACTTTATTACGAAACGTTTCGCCTACACAGTAGGCTTCAGTCTGGAGCACTGAGGGACTGACCACCTCAAATCGAAGTCTTCAAGGGTGATGGACTGATTACATCGCCTTCGCATCTCTTCTGCTTCTGCTGCCTCCTCTGTATTCGACTGAAGAAACCTACTGTGTAGGCGAAACGTTTCTGAATAAAGCTACCTAACTGTTAAGTCACAAATAACCCACAAATTGGAGAGAGGAGCTTACAACGACGTTTCGATCCGACTTGGACCATTTACAAAGTCACACAAACAAAAATGAGAGGAGGGAGTATTATTTTTTCTCCTCTGTGTTCTTGTCCCCTTTGTGGGCCCTTCACAGTGCTCCTCTTTCTTAGCCTTTGACTCCACTACTATTACTACTTCCTCTGCCACAACCTTTCTTCCTCCTTTCCCACTACCTGTGTTGTCCCGTCCTTGTCTGCTGACCATATATAAGAACATAAAAAGAAGAAACACTGCTGCAGGCCTACGGGCCCATGCGAGGCAGGTCCAAGTCTCCTACCAGCTTAAGCCCTAACCTAGTCAGGTCAGGTCACATTCACTTAAGGAAGGTGCACGGCATCTGACCTAGTAGCACAAGCTAGTCAGGTCTAACTCACACCCACCCACACTCACTCATGTATTTATGTAACCCATCTTTAAAACTACATAACGTTTTAGCTTCTATAACTGTACTCCGGAGTTTGTTCCATTCATCCACAACTCTATTACCAAACCAGTGCTTTCCTATATCCTTACTGAATCTGAATTTTTCCAACTTTATAGCCATTGCTGCGAGTCCTGTCTAGGCTAGATATTTTTAGCACGCTATTTACATCCCCTGTATTTATTCCTGTTTTCCATTTACACACCTCAATCATATCCTCTCTAATTCTACGCCTTTCTAGAGAGTGCAGATTCAGGGCCCTCAGTCTATCTTCATAGGGAAGATTTCTGATGCTTGGGATCAGCTTTGTCATCCTCCTTTGTACGTTTTCCAGTGCATTAATATCCATTCCATAATACGGTTGAACTGTAATAGTGTGACTATGTGCAGGTTATTGGAGTATTGTTCCAGTCACGGTATTGTCTTTTATTTTTATTTACCCTTTAAGTGACCTAAGCAGAATCGGCCAATGCATGTATAGTCCATCCTTTTAACTACAGTCAACATGGCACTGTTGTAAAAAGTCAAATGAGTGACTCTTGACGAAGCCTTGAACACTCGATATATTACATAGTTATATGAGCCCCACATGAATATAAGAATAACATGATAATAAATACTAAATAAAGGGAAATTGGCTCAAGATAAGTTTAGTGAGATTAGGCTAAATTAAATTTACTTTAATTATAACAAGGTTAAGCAAGGAGGCCAAATTTTGGTGAAAAAAAAAATTCAAAATTTTAAATTAAAAAATATAACCAATATAAATGCAAAAGATAAAATTTTAGATATGGTTTATTTTGAGTGTGAGTTCTGCCTAACTGACCTAAATTTGTTATTCGTCACAATATATCCCGAGTTGACTGTACTCAGTTATTTTAGGGATTAAAGTATTCTCGTCTATTAATCAATGTTGACCCTCGGGTAATTGATAGATAAACCAATCAGCGTAATTGGTAGATAAATGAACTTGGGTAGTTGACAGATAAATAAACCAACTAGAGTTAGGGAAAACGCTGGAGTGTGATGGGCCATATAAAACAGTAATTAATGCAAGTGTTGGCACACAACGATGACATATATACAGAATGAATGTTAAGCATGACGTCAGATTGATGGTCATGTCTTGATCACTATGCTAGACTGTCTGTCTATTGAGAAATACGGATACATACAGTAAAGTAACCTCCCTTGACTTATGTCTCTTATTAGTGAAAATAAAATACCAGCAATAACCAGCAGGTATCTTAGATTTGCTTGTAACATAAAATATTAATTCTTAAATATTACTCAGATGGACTGTTAGTTAATTATTTTAGGGTTAACTAACAATACATACTCAGAATGTCTAGTTCCTGGGCATTTTGCCTATCTATATGCCTTTTTGCTGCCGTCCACAGAATATGCATAAGAATAGAGAAACATTAAATTATGGCCTGTTGGCCACACTAGGTAGGTCTTACTCACGCCCAAACATTCCCACTTAGGTATCTGTCCAACCCACTTTTCAATCTACCCAAAATACTCCTTACTTGGCAGTTGATTTCGCTCGACTGTGGGAGCACAATAATCTAGCTGCTTCGTTGGCAAAATCCTGAAATATAAATTAATTTTATGTGAGGACACTAACATAAACAGATGTGTGACCTCTATGGGTTTAGCACTTTACTTATTATTATTTATAATAATAATTATAATAACCATTAATAAACATAAAACAAGAGCAACGAAGAGCCTTCAGTGTACTGAATCAGCGAGGTTGTGGTAGACTGACTGACCAAGTCGTCAATCATTGGGCCTGGTCTGAGACCGGGTCGCTTGGTCGATGATCCCCGGATCCGTCGAGGAAAAAAACGGATAGAAAAAATACCACCATATTAAACACAATCTTTATCACTACCGCCACCAGAGCATTTCGTTCCTGGAACCACTAACGCAATCCGCTCTTAAAACAATCACTTCTCTCTCAACTATTGCAGTACCATTACCGAAACCACCAAAAAAACACCACAATCAAACACCATCACGAGAATGACCATCACAATCGCTACCACATTCTAAGTCCTGAGCCACCACAACCGTCACAACCAAAAACCAGAGCTACAATTTCCAGCGTCTTTTCCAGTGTATTAAGTTAGAATTTTCTGCAGTTTTAAGGGAGGCTGGGGACCGACATGTCAAATTTATTCTTCAATTTTAATTTTTGCTGAGAGTGAGAATATATGGGAATATGACATTATAGAAGTTTCATGGTGATACCCCTGAAAATAAAGAAGTTACAAAAAAATTAGATTAACAATGGATAAGTTGAATTTTTAATGTGATCAAAGGAATCAAAATTATTAAAAAAAAATGGATTTTTTAAATTTTCAAAATAAAATAATGAGGGTTCTTCAACCCCTTATTAAAAATATCAACAAGGGGTTGAAGAACAATGATTTCTTGAATAATATCAGAAGCAATTTTTATGGTTATTCAATAAATAACGAAGCTAAACATACAAATGTCCAAATATCTGACGTCCCACATAATCAAACATGAAGAAATAATGTGTCTTCAAATTACTATAATTTTTCTTTTAATCGCCTATTTCCGCCTCAGGCAGTTGCAGAAAAGATTTATATACACAAAAGCTTAAAATTTAATAATGACAGAACTATCAACAAAACAGCAAGTCAAAGTATACAAATATTTTTGACGATAAACTGTATTTCCACAAAATTCGTAATTTCCGATAATTCGGCTTAGAAAAAATATAGAAAAAAACTTTAAGTAAAAAAATTATTCCTCTATTATTCCCAGGAAGAAGCCTCTCTTAGATTGGACAAGTTCATGAGAGGGTGAGAGTTAGACCTGCATAGCATGGGCCAGTTGACCTGCTGCAGTGCACCTCCCTACTTATGGTCTTATATCCACCACTACTACGACCCCGACCAGCACATAAACTACCACCAAAGTAGAGATACCACTGCAACTACCATATTCACCAACAACCACAATCCATCACTACAACCATCTATAATTCAGAAACAGTCACCACTACCATCACCCACACCACTATTACTATCTCTATCATCACCATCCCCACAACAATCCACCACCATTACTACCACCACCCTAACCCTCACTACTACCACCCTAACCATCACTACTACCACTTACCTAATTCTCACTACTACCACCCCCTAACCCTCACTACTACTAACACCCTAACTCTCACTACTACCACCAGCCTAACCCTTACTACTACCACCCTAACCCTCACTACTACCACCCCCGTAACTCTCACTATTACCACCACCCTAACCCTCAGAACCACCACCACACTAACCCTCACCATCACAATAATCACCCCACCCAACCTCCACCACCACAATCCTCCATCCTATCCCCACCACAACAATCCTCCACCCAACCCCCACCACAACAATCATCCACAAGAGCCTCTACCAGTACTACTAAAATCCACCAGCCGACCGTCCAGAACAAACATGATTTAATGAAAATAATCCCAGTATTTACAGATGATTTCCTTGATGCAAGACGAGACGCCTGGCCGCCCCTGGCTTCTTGCCGGGGCAGCCCCCAGAGACGGGGGCTCCTTGCCGGGGCAGCCTCCAGAGACGGGGGTTTACGCTGGTGGGTGGGAGGGACCTTAGTGAGGTAGGGGAAGAGGAGAGTGATTGGGAGGGTTGGTGAGCAGAGCAGGGCGTGGGCGTGGGCGTGGGCGGTGGCAGCTAAAAGGTAAAATGGTGTGGAGAAATGAGAACCATAGTGGTATTGTAGTGATGGTAATAAAGTGGGGTGGTATTGTAGTGGTGGCGGTATTGCAGTGGTGGTATTGTAGTGATGGTATTAAAGTGAAGTGGCATTGTTGTGGCGGCAGTATTGCAGTGGTGGTGGTGGTATTGCAGTGGTGGTGGTGGTATTGCAGTGGTGGCGGTATTGCAGTGGTGGTGGTATTGTAGTGGTGGTATTAAAGTGGGGTGGTATTGTAGTGGTGGCGGTATTGCAGTGGTGGTGGTATTGTAGTGATGGTATTAAAATGGGGTGGTATTGTAGTGGTGGCGGTATTGCAGTGGTGGTGGTATTGTAGTGATGGTATTAAAGTGGGGTGGCATTGTAGTGGTGGCAGTATTGCAGTGGTGGTGGTATTGTAGTTTTGGCGGTATTGTAGTGGTGGTATTAAAGTGGTGGTGGTATTGCAGTGGTGGTGGTATTGTAGTTGTGGTATTGTAGTGGTGGTATTGTAGTGGTGGTGGTATTGTAGATGTGATATTGTAGTGGTGGCATTGTAGTGATGGTATTGTAGTGGTGATGGTATTGCAGTAGTGGCGGTATTGTAGTAGTGGTGATATTGTAGTGGTGGTGGTATTGTAGTGGTGGTATTGTAGTGATGGTATTGTAGTGGTGGTATTGTAGTGGTGGTGGTATTGTAGTGGTGGTGGTATTGTAGTGGTGGTGATATTGTAGAGATGGTATTGCAGTGGTGGTGGTATTGCAGTAGTAGGGGTGTTGTAGTAGTGGTGGTGCTGTAGTAGTGGTGATATTGTACTAGTGGTGGTGTTGTAGTGGTGGTTTTGTAGTAGTGGTGGTGTTGTAGTGGTGGTATTGTAGTGGTAGTGGTATTGTAGAAGTGGTGGTGTTGTAGTGGTGGTATTGTAGAAGTGCTGGTGGTATTGTAGTAGTGGTGGTATTGTAGTGGCGGTGGTGGTATTGTAGTAGTGGTATTGTAGTGGTGGTATTTTAGTAACGATATTGTAGTGGTGGTGTTGCAGGGGTGTTGTAGTAGTGGTGCTATTGTAGTAGTAGTGGTAATGTAGAAGTGTTGTAGTGGAGGTGGTGGTGCTGTACTGATGGTGGTGCTGTACTGATGGTGGTGCTGTAGTGGTGATGCGCTAGTAGAGGTGGTATTGTAGTGGTGGTGGTATTGTAATGGTGGTGGTATTGTAGTAGTGGTGGTGGTGTAGTGGTGATGCGCTAGTAGAGGTGGTATTGTAGTGGTGGTGGTATTGTAATGGTGGTGGTATTGTAGTAGTGGTGGCAGTATTGCAGTGGTGGTGGTATTGTAGTTTTGGCGGTATTGTAGTGGTGATGCGCTAGTAGAGGTGGTATTGTAGTGGTGGTGGTATTGTAATGGTGGTGGTATTGTAGTAGTGGTGGTATTGTAGTGGTGATGCGATAGTGATAGTGGTATTGTAGTTGTGGTGGTATTGGTTGTGTTGCATTAGTGGTGGTGTGGTAGTAATGGTATTGTGATTTGTCGTAATTGTGGTGTGATGATAGTGGTAGTGGTGATGGTACTTGTGGTTGTTGCTGTGGTGGTGGTGGTGATGGTACTTGTGGTTGTTGCTGTGGTGGTGGTGATGATGATGGTACTTGTGGTTGTTGCTGTGGTGGTGGTGGTGGTGATGGTACTTGTGGTTGTTGCTGTGGTGGTGGTGGTGATGGTACTTGTGGTTGTTGCTGTGGTGGTGGTGGTGATGGTACTTGTGGTTGTTGCTGTGGTGGTGGTGGTGATGGTACTTGTGGTTGTTGCTGTGGTGGTGGTGGTGATGGTACTTGTGGTTGTTGCTGTGGTGGTGGTGGTGATGGTACTTGTGTTGTTGCTGTGGTGGTGGTGGTGATGGTACTTGTGGTTGTTGCTGTGGTGGTGGTGGTGATGGTACTTGTGGTTGTTGCTGTGGTGGTGGTGGTGATGATGGTACTTGTGGTTGTTGCTGTGGTGGTGGTGGTGATGGTACTTGTGGTTTGTTGCTTTGGGGGTGGTGGTGATGGTACTTGTGGTTGTTGCTGTGGTGGTGGTGGTGATGGTACTTGTGGTTGTTGCTGTGGTGGTGGTGATGATGATGGTACTTGTGGTTGTTGCTGTGGTGGTGGTGGATGATGGTACTTGTGGTTGTTGCTGTGGTGGTGGTGGTGATGGTACTTGTGGTTGTTGCTGTGGTGGTGGTGGTGATGGTACTTGTGGTTGTTGCTGTGGTGGTGGTGATGATGATGGTACTTGTGGTTGTTGCTGTGGTGGTGGTGGATGATGGTACTTGTGGTTGTTGCTGTGGTGGTGGTGGTGATGGTACTTGTGGTTGTTGCTGTGGTGGTGGTGGTGATGGTACTTGTGGTTGTTGCTGTGGTGGTGGTGATGATGATGGTACTTGTGGTTGTTGCTGTGGTGGTGGTGGTGATGATGGTACTTGTGGTTGTTGCTGTGGTGGTGGTGGTGATGGTACTTGTGGTTGTTGCTGTGGTGGTGGTGGTGATGGTACTTGTGGTTGTTGCTGTGGTGGTGGTGATGATGATGGTACTTGTGGTTGTTGCTGTGGTGGTGGTGGTGATGATGGTACTTGTGGTTGTTGCTGTGGGGTGGTGGTGATGGTACTTGTGGTTGTTGCTGTGGTGGTGGTGATGATGATGGTACTTGTGGTTGTTGCTGTGGTGGTGGTGGTGATGATGGTACTTGTGGTTGTTGCTGTGGTGGTGGTGATGATGATGATACTTGTGGTTGTTGCTGTGGTGGTGGTGATGATGATGATACTTGTGGTTGTTGCTGTGGTAGTGGTGATGATGATGATACTTGTGGTTGTTGCTGTGGTGGTGGTGGTGATGATGGTACTTGTGGTTGTTGCTGTGGTGGTGGTGGTGATGGTACTTGTGGTTGTTGCTGTGGTGGTGGTGATGATGATGGTACTTGTGGTTGTTGCTGTGGTGGTGGTGATGATGATGATACTTGTGGTTGTTGCTGTGGTGGTGGTGGTGATGATGGTACTTGTGGTTGTTGCTGTGGTGGTGGTGGTGATGATGGTACTTGTGGTTGTTGCTGTGGTGGTGGTGGTGATGATGGTACTTGTGGTTGTTGCTGTGGTGGTGGTGATGATGATGGTACTTGTGGTTGTTGCTGTGGTGGTGGTGGTGATGATGGTACTTGTGGTTGTTGCTGTGGTGGTGGTGGTGATGATGGTACTTGTGGTTGTTGCTGTGGTGGTGGTGATGATGATACTTGTGGTTGTTGCTGTGGTGGTGGTGGTGATGATGGTACTTGTGGTTGTTGCTGTGGTGGTGGTGATGATGATACTTGTGGTTGTTGCTGTGGTGGTGGTGGTGATGATGGTACTTGTGGTTGTTGCTGTGGTGGTGGTGATGATGATACTTGTGGTTGTTGCTGTGGTGGTGGTGATGATGGTACTTGTGGTTGTTGCTGTGGTGGTGGTGGTGGTGATGGTACTTGTGGTTGTTGCTGTGGTGGTGGTGATGATGGTACTTGTGGTTGTTGCTGTGGTGGTGGTGATAATGGTACTTGTGGTTGTTGCTGTGGTGGTGGTGATGATGGTACTTGTGGTTGTTGCTGTGGTGGTGGTGATGATGATACTTGTGGTTGTTGCTGTGGTGGTGGTGGTGATGATTGTACTTGTGGTTGTTGCTGTGGTGGTGGTGATGATGATACTTGTGGTTGTTGCTGTGGTGGTGGTGGTGATGATGGTACTTGTGGTTGTTGCTGTGGTGGTGGTGATGATGATGGTACTTGTGGTTGTTGCTGTGGTGGTGGTGGTGATGATGGTACTTGTGGTTGTTGCTGTGGTGGTGGTGGTGATGATGGTACTTGTGGTTGTTGCTGTGGTGGTGGTGATGATGATACTTGTGGTTGTTGCTGTGGTGGTGGTGGTGATGATGGTACTTGTGGTTGTTGCTGTGGTGGTGGTGATGATGATACTTGTGGTTGTTGCTGTGGTGGTGGTGGTGATGATGGTACTTGTGGTTGTTGCTGTGGTGGTGGTGATGATGATACTTGTGGTTGTTGCTGTGGTGGTGGTGATGATGATGGTACTTGTGGTTGTTGCTGTGGTGGTGGTGGTGATGATGGTACTTGTGGTTGTTGCTGTGGTGGTGGTGATGATGGTACTTGTGGTTGTTGCTGTGGTGGTGGTGATGATGGTACTTGTGGTTGTTGCTGTGGTGGTGGTGGTGGTGATGGTACTTGTGGTTGTGACTGCGGTGGTGATGGTACATGCGGTTCCGGTGCTGGTGACGGCGGAGGCGTGATGACATGGGTGATACTGTGAGGTGTTAGTGGTGGTAGTCGTGGCATACCAAGGGAAGGGGGTAGAAATATTTTACCATACCAAGGGAGAGCACTAATACCAATTCTCTCGCTTCATTAATTCGTTAACAAAACATAATACCTTGAAGAGGAATATTCATAAGGAAGAATGAGGAAATAAATAACACCATATGAGAGTTATTACAAGAATTTATTACACAACAATGAGAAATATATTGCAATATAACTGAGTATAACTTACAATTAGTTATGTCCTCCCCTTATAGTGTAATGAACCTGGAGCTAAGTGCAAAAATAGTTCATATTTACTGTGTCAACACTGAAAGAAACCTAATGAACATTAAATCGAAAATGCAAACAATAGAAGTTGGCGCAAAATAAGTATATAATAATTCGATTTGTTTTTTTAATATAAATTTGTTTTCCTTTTGGTATGAATTTTGGTGCTAATGGTTTTTAAAAAAATCTATCCTTAAAAATGCATTGTTGCAATCATTAATTCCCTAATTATTGCAACGTATAATGAACATTATATAAACGTATAATGAACATTATATAAACAAAGTGGTCGAGTGTGTTGAGAAATATTCATACTTCACACTGTTCATGGAGTGAGCAATAGAAACATTAAACTTTGTGGAAAATGAGCTTAACCCGCATAACCTATATTTTCAATAACTCTCATAAGCACTTGTTTGATTATTAGATTCGATGACAATCCAATGTCTATCACTTAGGTGAATAAGATGGCGCTTTGGAAGGAAGAAAACACTTGTGGATGCTGCCTCTCGAGTAACATCATCTGTGTCAGTAGATTTCCAAAGGTTTTACATAGTGTGTCCAGAAGTAGCCAGATTTGGCAGCATTTCTTGAAGATAATGGCGATGAATATCAGTCATCTCTATTGCAACCAAAAATATCCAGTACAATGGTAAAATATTGCAATCTTTTCGGGATCCAGATTGGTTGGATCTTTTCAAGGAATATTTCTAGATAGACTACAGTAAGCCCACCAGTCATAAGTTGGTCATATATCTGTACTGCAACAATGAAATCATCAACGATGTCTTCTCCTGAAAGGGGAACGACTTATGTGGGTTCAGTCACATGGAAGTCTAAAATCGTACACAATCACTGCAGTCATGTCCTTCAAGTCAGAATCAAAAAGAGAAGGTCCTCAGACTGATATCACCACAGCTGATCATGTACCACACTGTGTTGGGAACATAAACATTCTCCAGTAGTTCTCTGAGGACTGTGCCTAACATTAAATGTCCTATGAAACGAATGAAAAGCAATTCAGTAAGCGAAGCAAATATGAAGTTCACTGGCCACCGAGGACAGTGAACACAGGTTACCTGAGTAAATACAACTTTCGTCACTAGCATTCATGTCTTTGTCAGGTACTAAATGAATGATTTTCCTGGATGATTTCCCTGACTCAAAGTCAGCATCATTCCTGACCAGTCAGGCTATGACAAATACATTGCTCATACAGTTTTATGACTCACTCGGCGTGGGTTCAGACCCCACCCGTTCCGTGGCTTGCTCATATAATGTTACAAGGAAGATCCAGTTTCCTCGACGGGATGTCATAGTGGAGATTAAACAATTCTTTGTAAGTCAGTGAGTGGTCACTGCTGGATGGTCTGTTATAAACGTGGAAAACCTGTCTTCCCCAATGTCGATACATCTATGCGCTACTATTTGCCATTTAGCTCCAGGCGTCACTGCAGCTGCATTAGATTCAAACCTTTTCACGTCGGAGTAAGATTAACAGAATCCAAGTCTGTTTAAGGAATTAATCAGAAGCTTTGAGCTAAACTGGTGATGTATCTGAACTACTAGACCGATCTGAAGGCTGATGAGTAGCTTGACCAATGACCTGGCATACTGACGCATTCTTTAGGAAGCCATTCTTTATAGTAAACAATGTTTTTAAGAAGAGCTACATAGTCTATGGTAAGTACATTATGTTCTCTTTCAAAGAAAAAGAATTGTCGGAAGGGGTTACATTCATGGTGAGAGTTGTAGCTGTGTATACAATCCTTTTTTCTCTTTGTCAAAGTCTGTCAGTTTAGGTGCTTGGTGAAGTATACACTTGTGCTACACTTGTGCTACACTTGTGCTACACTTGTGCTACACTTGTGCTACACTTGTGCTACACTTGTGCTACACTTGTGCTACACTTGTGCTACACTTGTGCTACACTTGTGCTACACTTGTGCTACACTTGTGCTACACTTGTGCTACACTTGTGCTACACTTGTGCTACACTTGTGCTACACTTGTGCTACACTTGTGCTACACTTGTGCTACACTTGTGCTACACTTGTGCTACACTTGTGCTACACTTGTGCTACACTTGTGCTACACTTGTGCTACACTTGTGCTACACTTGTGCTACACTTGTGCTACACTTGTGCTACACTTGTGCTACACTTGTGCTACACTTGCGTATCTTTATTTTCAATAATAATGACAACCAAATGTTGTACAACTCTCTCATTCATCAACTTGTCGGTTTTTCTTAACTATTCATATATTAATTAGGTGCTTGTTCCCGAAGTGTTCCACAATCTACTTTTTTTCTGACACTTAGGCGTACACTTGTGGCGTAAACACTGTAGCGTAACACTGTGGCTACACTTGGCTCAACACTGTGCTAACACTTGCGTCACACTGTGCGTCACCTTGGCGTCAACACTATAGCGTCACACTGTGCGTCACATGAGGCGTCAACACTGTGTTAAACTGTAGGCGTCAACCTTAGCGTCAACACTGTGGCGTCAACACTGAGGCGTCACACTGTGGCGTCAACTGTAGGCGTCAACACTGTAGCGTCACACTGTAGGCGTCAACACGAGCGTCAACCTGTAGGCGTCAACACTGTAGGCGTCAACACTGTAGGCGTCAACACTGTAGGCGTCAACACTGTAGGCGTCAACACTGTAGGCGTTAATACTGTAGGCGTCAACACTGTAGGCGTCAACACTAGCGTCAGCACTGTAGCGTTAATACTGTAGCGTTAAACTGTAGGCGTCAACACTGTAGGCGTCAACACTGTAGGCGTCAACACTGTAGGCGTCAACACTGTAGGCGTTAATACTGTAGGCGTCAACACTGTAGGCGTCAACACTGTAGGCGTCAACACTGTAGGCGTCAACACTGTAGGCGTCAACACTGTAGGCGTCAACACTGTAGGCGTCAACACTGTAGGCGTCAACACTGTAGGCGTCAACACTGTAGGCGTCAACACGGAAGTATTATCTCATCTTCTGCACAAGATCACTTGAAGTTTATCTCTTCATCATTTTCTGTCAATTAGTCTGTCATATATATATATATATATATATATATATATATATATATATATATATATATATATATATATAAGCATAGTTTGTGTACTGGTAGGCTATGGGAACCAATTTTTCCTGTTGGAAAGTTTGTGTTTCAGTCTTAATGGTGGAAACGCGATCAGATTTAACACAAAGGCCAACTGGTACTCTGCTCTTTGCATATGCGTTGAATGGTTGATTGAAAATTAGTGGTTCTTACAAGATTATCTGGTAATTTTATGGACTAACTGCAAAATAGTCAAAGTTCAACAATAGTCATTCTTTCTCACTGAACATTGGTTAAGACTCGTTCAACATGGTTCTGTCGGTTCTTTTCTTCAGGTCACAACTGGTTCTGTTGCAGTACTCATGTATGCATTTTTTGTGGCCCAGATATTTCTACAAATGAGTTTGACCCTTGTTGGTTTAGCGCGTCTTTGATTATATTAATCAACAAATGAGTTGATGTTGCCTTTTCATGCTTCTTTTACTCGGTTTATTCCAATGTATATTACTTTTCTCGAGATACCACAGTTTATTGACCGTTTATCAAAGTCTCCTTTGAGATCGCAGAGTCCATACTCGTCAGATGTGAGCAAAAATAAAGTGATTTAGCTTTGCTTCGACTGAATATAGTAAGCGAATTACAGGTTTAGTTGATATTGCAGCTTTTTTTTTTTCTTTTTGCTTCACTTCGGCTTAGGCTAATTTTTTGGAGCCCGATGCAGTTCATGCTCCATGGATAAAAGTTTTTACTAACGAGTGAAAGAGCGAGGGAGGAAAGGGGATAAGATTGTCTTTGATGTGATTACTAGTGAGGACTCTTGTACACACCTATCACAGAGTCCTCTGTGTTGACTATGGAGCTCCACGCAATCCTCGCTGCTCTCGTCCTAATACTTGAAATAGTTGGTTTTCTATTCACTGGGTACTCAGGTTCACAGTGTTCTCTGTCTGTCCTGGCTTGCTGTGCTTTGTCTACCTTTGTGGTCAAAACGATCAAGAAGTGGTTAGCTCGTCTCCCTGTGTGGCACTAGGATGTGGAGTTCTGTCGGTGCCCTGGCCATGGTGGCGTCACAGAAAACAAATGGGCGGATGGCGAGGCAAAGGCTGCTGCAACAGCTCACTATATAGCTGATATGTTCTTGGAAAGTGGTAGGCCTAGGGGCTCTGCAGACGAGCGGCAAGTTATATAGAATTCGGCAATAGCAGGTGTTTGGCGATCCTCCTTCGACAAGAATTGCCAGCTTAAAATAGTTTGTCGATTGGTGATCAGGCACATCCATCTCGCCTTTAACCATCTGTTTGCAGGTGTTCCTGCCTCCCTCTGTGTAGCTTGTGGCCTTTCTGCCTTCATCATGTTTTTTTTTTTTTAATTATCGAGAATATACCGAATATAGCCCCATTCCATTAAGGTGGCAGCAAAGCAATAGCTAAGAACTATAGACCAATAACTCTAACGTCCCACATCATAAAAATCTTTGAAAGACTTCTAAGAAGCAGGATTGCAAACCACTTGGATTCCCAACAACTGCACAATCCAGGGCAACATGGGTTCAGAGCAAGTCGCTCCTTCCTCTCGCAACTTATGGACCACTATGATATGGTCTTGGAAAACAGAATGCAGATATAGTATACACAGATTTTGCGGAAGCCTTTGGCAACTGCGATCATGGTGTAATAGCACACAAGATGCGTGCTAAAGGGACAACTGGCAAAGGGAACATAAAGAGTAGTGGTAAACAGAGTTAAATCGGAAGCTGCCATTGTGAAGAGCTGTGTTTCACAAGGCACAGTACTCGCCCCCAACCTGTTCGTCATCCTCAGATCAGACATAGACAGAGATGTAAACCATAGTACCGTATCATCCTTTGCAGATGATACTAGGATCTGCATGAGAGTGTCATCCATTGAGGACACGGCAAATCTCCAAGAAGATATAAACTAAGTTTTCCAATTGGCAACGGAGAACAATATGATGTTCAATGAAGTCAAATTTCAACTACTCCGTTATGGAAAACTGGAGGAAATAATAACTAGGACTGAGTATACTACAAACTCTGATCACACAATAGAGCGGAAAAGTAATGTGAAGGACCTGGGAGTGGTAATGTCTGAGGATCTCACTTCAAGGATCACAACAATGCCACTATCACCTCTGCGAGGAAAATGCTATAATGAATAATGAGAACAATACACAAATAACCCGCAATTGAAGAAAGGAGCTTACGACGACGTTTCGGCCCGACTTTGTAAATGGTCCAAGTCGGACCGAAACGTCGTCGTAAGCTCCTTTCTTCAATTGCAGGTTATTTGTGTATTGTTCCAGTCACGGTATTGTGCCTTTTTTGTTATTTATAATGAGAACATTCTGAACAAGACATGCCAAGCCAATGATGATCCTTTTTAAATCACTTGTTCTCTCTAGGCTGGAATACTGCAGATCTAGAGAATGTACAGAGAACCTTTACTGCACATATAAGTTTCGTCAAACACCTTAACTACTGGGAACTCTTGGAAGCACTTGACTTGTACTCACTGGAGAGCAGGCGAGAGAGATACATCATAATCTATACCTGGAAAATCCTAGAGGGACTGATCCCTAATTTGCACACATAAATCACTCCCTACGAAACCAAAAGACTTGGCAGGCGGTGCAACATACTCCTCAGTGAAAAGTAGGGGCGTCATTAGTACACTAAGAGAAAATACAGTAAGTGTCCGGGGCCCAAGACTATTCAACAGCCTCTCACCAGCCATAAGGAGAATTGCCAATAGACCCCTGGTTGTCTTGAAGAGGGAACTGGACAGATACCTAAAGTCAGTACCGGATCAGCCGAGCTGTGGTTCCTACGTTGGACTAAATGCGGCCAGCAATAACAGCCTAGTTGATCAGACCCTGATCCACTGGGAGGTCTGATCATGGACCGGACAGCTGGGGTGTTTATCCAGGGAATATCCTCCAGGTAGACTCCAGGCAGGTAGGTAGGTGCCTGTAGAGGTCACAGGGGCTTCTAGGGAGGTAGGTAGGTGCCTGTAGAGGTCACAGGGGCTTCTAGGGAGGTAGGTAGGTGCCTGTAGAGGTCACAGGGGCTTCTAGGGAGGTAGGGAGGTGCCTGTAGAGGTCACAGGGGCTTCTAGGGAGGTAGGTAGGTGCCTGTAGAGGTCACAGGGGCTTCTAGGGAGGTAGGTAGGTGCCTGTAGAGGTCACAGGGGCTTCTAGGGAGGTAGGTAGGTGCCTGTAGAGGTCACAGGGGCTTCTAGGGATGTGTTTTGACAATTCAAAAAATAACTGATGATGGTTATTTTAAGTTGGCATTATAATATTTATTTATGCTGTGAATTTTATTCATGTAAGTAGTTTTTGTTTGTTAATTTTAATTTTCTTTTCATTGTGTATTTCATATTATTTATTGCTAAGAGCCCCAAGTGACCAACGTGGTCAAAGTGCTCTGTAAACATCACTACTTCTACTAAATATTATTGTTTCAATTGTACTAATTTTTGAATCCGTTGTGTTGTTTATACTGAAAATCTTTCATTGAAGGAGAGATTTTTTGATGTTAAACTGACAAAAAAAATATATTAAACAAAAGATACTCATTGTGCAATATTAAGGAAAAAATAAAATTTTCCACTGACCATATTTATCCCCACTGCTTATAGAATAAATTGCTACAGAAATTATTTCCTGTGCAATTTGTACCAAGTCACACCAGATTAAATGGAGAGTTTGTAGACAGCTTCAGTGTTCTCAGTAGTTCAACGGGACTATTATTAGTTATAGTTTGTAAGTAAGTTTATTCAGGTATACACAAATACATTTACATAGATTATCATACATAGCAGCATATGTGTAGAGAACCTAGGATAACCCAAAAAAGTCAGAGTGACTTATTTCCATTGGGGTCCTTCAAATAACAGCATTATCTAACCACACAAAAGTAAAACTTGGCATATTCATTCATTCTAATAGTGCCTTAGAACCTATAAGAAATTGAGGCATACTACTGTTCACTTCCACACAATTATTAGAGCCCTTATCATACACACTCTCCCAAGTTCAATCCCAGGTTAAGTCTAAATAATTCCAAAAATATTACTAGAGCACTTCGACCACCCCCTTCATACTATCAACAACACTGAGCTAAACAAAAAGTGAGCCGCCATATAGATAACAAGATCACTCATATAAACCTTCCTTGAGTTCGTCTTGACATCACACAAGGCACACCAGGCTACACATTTCTGCATATACCCGTACATAAGCAACTTCCCACCTTCATAAACCAACCACTTTATCCCTCGTCTTAAAATCAAACTAATGCATTTATGTCCTTAACCTTTCACAGTTTTGCTTACATTAATAATCTGGGCTGTTATTGAATACTGGTCCTCGGTGGAACTCTAGCGTTATTGTTTATTTTTCAATACTTATACCCTATCTTCTCCATGGAATAAATAATTATTTCTTGTGCAAACCGTTATTTTGGGAAATATTTAAAAAAAATTGGCTCGAATGCCACGTCATGGTCAATCAACAGTTAGTATTTGAGTCACTCGACGCATCTGGCCAGTCATAGTTAATATAAAGATATTCCGGTTCCATGTCTGCCGATAACGTAGCAAGATAGGGTCTGTTACAATTAGTTTATGCTAGGTTATGTTGAGTTAGGGTATGCTAGGTTATGTTGAGTTAGGGTATGCTAGGTTTCATTAGGATTTTTCTCCAATTCAATACAGAAATGATATGCGAAGACAAGACGAGGTGGTAATCAGTCCCTAACCATAATAAGCAAATATCTACATTTAAGTCCAAATTATTAAGAGAGAACAAAATCAATATTTTCACTGGTCATCACAGTCTCCAGATTTCAAGTGAATATATAATGTGTGATATCAACTTAAAAATAAAGTTTTTGTGAAGCTATATATCGTATATCATTATAGCATCTCTTTTATAATCTATTATATAATCTCTTCTCCAAATATATTTGTTCTTGCAATCTTGTGTCCAAATGTCTAGCTGTTTTCCCATATAAATGTGATTGCATCCCCCCACGGTGGGTACTGTACACCCTATTACGAACACAGGAAGCAATTCTAGACCTGTTGCACCTGGCCGTAACCAATGTCAGCAATATTGCAGGCAACCAGGCAAGATGAGGGCAAGACAAACACAGAAATGGTAGTTTTTCTTTACCCATATATTCCTTCATCACTAAATACAATATTTACACAGTTAAGTTATTAAGATAGCAGTATAATGATAAGACAGAGCAAAGAGCCAATCAAAGCAGGAGTGGATTTGACCAGAGTAAGCGAGAGTCTGCCCCTCTGGCAGGCAGGTGTTATGTTACCTTGGCTGAGAAGTCGGCTCCCACCTGATTGATGGGTTGACCGTGTCTCCAGAACTGATATACTCTGAATTGTCAGTTGGCTGGTCGAGAGGGCATACCAATGGTTTGTGGCGAACGTCGAATAAGTTGTAACATACTCGGCACACGCCATCCCCTTCCCTCACCTGCTGTGACTATTTGTGATGGGGTGTGGCTCCCTGGTGAATTCTTTAATAGATTTCCTGGTGAAAAACACTACACCAGTGTCAGCTGTCCAGACTAGAAGAGTGATAGAAAGTCTGTGAACGTAGTGAGACCACCACCACTGATAGTCAATTCATTACACCCAATTATTAAGGATAAATTTTTCAGAGTACTAAACCCGTTACTGACAGGGGCTACTCTGTAGTTGAAAGTTAGAAATATAAAATTCTTTCAAACTGGAATAAAGAAACTTTAAGCAGTATGGAACCTTTATTAATGATAGCTTTTCGCTTGCAGACTAAACATTTTCAAGTCCATGGACATGATGAAGGCTTTGTCTCTGATCGAAACGTCATCTGAAGGTTTCCCTTCTAACATTACAATTAATATAGGCCACTTGAATATACTTTAGGCCACGAGGGCTCACCTGAAATCACCAAAGATTATCACTAATCAAAATATTTAGGGTAATAATAGTGCCGTTAGCGGGATATTAATACCATTCTGCCGAGAAAACTTTTAAATCTTGATAAAGCTCTACAAAGATTGAAACGTTGAACAATTAAAGCTTGTTGTGAAAAGTCTATCTCCTCCAGTAGTGCCATTAACCCTCATCGTAGGTCAGCTGAACCTCCCAGAGTGCATCCAAGGTCATGAATCGTCACCGGGTTCAGTGAAGATAGCTGGAGCCACTGGAGGTCATCATTACGGGTCTGTGGAGCTCAACAGGTAACCGCATGACACGGTGAAAAGATTGAGCATTTAATTGAAGGCAGAGGGGGCGAGGCTATTGGTTGAGACGTTGCTCATCATTACGTATTCATCTGCCAATGAGGAGCCAGCACGCCCACCATTGGCTCACCACAAGACGAGTGTGGGGACGCGCTCCACTGAACGCTCATGATTCCTGGCTCTTACTGGAAATTACCGGGTGGAGCGCTAAAAACTCGCTCTAATTGTAGACTCTGAGTGTGTGACTGTGCGTGCGTGTGTAGTCATGCTTGTGTGTGTGTGTGTGTGTGTGTGTTTGAGCTAGATAACTCTTAGTACCTTGCCTACCCTCTTATCTAGTCATGACCGGGTTCACTCCTAGATCTGTGTGCCCTGTTATAACTATTCCTAAAACTACTTATGGAATTTGCCTTCCACGTCTTCATCCAAACCGTTCTACTTTCCATGTACCCTCAGACTATTGCTCCATTTACTTTTTTGCCATTCACTTGTCCAAGAATGGTATCACGCGCACAAATATTGAAGAAGCAATACGCAGCAACTAACAATTCTGTATACCATTAACGTAGGGCTTTGCCACTGAATATATAACAAGCACAATGAATATACAACAATAAATATATAAACTATCAACACAAAAACAAGTCACCGACTCGACTCAAGTTGCCAACACTGGAAATGTTCGCGACCGTTGTTTGTTGTTGTTCTTGATTTGCGGTTATAATAGCAGTACTTGATTGACGGTTGTACAACCGCGCAGGCGAGAAGCTTAGAGGGAACACTGCCTTAAAATGAATAAGTCTTTTCCATTATTGCAGGAGCGTTTCTCATTTTAAGTCTAGACAATCTCTTCCTGTCTCACTATCAAGTGTTGAGTATCTTGAGCGTACCAGTCAAGTCTCTGGTCCATCTATCTTTTATTGTCATCATTTTCAGCTCTATTTTAGTCCCTTTAAGGTTGGGAATAGTGTCACTGCCAACCTCTGTTCTTTCCTTATTTATTAAAAATGCTTTATCATGGTGCTACATACTCTTGGATGGTCCTGAAATATGTCGTAATTTAAACCTGAATGACTCCCCTGAAGTTCGTGAAATTGATATTAGGTTTAGCAGTCTCGCATTTGCAGCAGAAGCTATTTAGCTGATGTACTGTTCTGGAGATATGCTCAGTGCTATTCTCAACCCTAGGTCCAGAGCCAAGTCATATCTGCTCTTGAAGATGCGTATAGTGTTTGCTTTCACAACAATTTCGTCTAGTTCGGTTCACTTACTCATCACCCTAAAACTGATAAGGATTTTTTTACGTCTCTGTGGCTTGTCTTTTTTTTTTAATCTTCTAAGCTCATTTTCTACCTTTACTAGCATCCTAATCAGCATGTGCTCATCCATTCTGCCTAATTCTGAGTATTTTGTGTATGGTGTCATGTTCTTCCTTGTTCTTCTCTCTTCTAGTGATGTTTAGTGTTCTGTCTTTCCACGCAGTTCATCCCCATCAGTTCCTGTACCAGTCTCGTAATTCTTTATATCTGCTCGTTTCTCAATGCTTCCTCGGGTGCCAGAGCCATGCTTGCACGTCATACTCTAATGAGGAAAAAAGTTCCCGGACAGTGTCGCCATGGCTGAAATACTAATCAGACAACTCAGACTCAGTGCATCTTGCAACGACGATGGTGAATGGTTGACTAAATTAATTGCTTGTGCTATCTCTGCATCTATATAAAAGTAAATTTTTTAATGCAAATATGAATTAATTACCATTGAGATATTATATCCAATATTATAAAACCATAATTGACAACAGGTTCATAATCAGTGATCATCATACATCAATCATATGTAAACACGTCAGAATAATTTTGCTGGACGAGATGAGTGATTAAGTGAATATACAAACCGATCATGGAAAAAATTTCCAACACAATGCTCACCAACGCTTCAGGAAAGGACAAAGCTCGTCTCCTAGCGGTGAAGGCACCACACTCAGGAGATTTCCTTCTTGCTGTTCCCAATTCTCTCTGGGGACTCGACTCGACCCACAGGCCATTCGGATTGGTGTTGCTCTTCGCCTAGCCGCCCCCATACTCACCGAACATAGGTGTATTTGCGGCAGGGCGACGGCTGACCAATTGGACTTCATGGTCTAGTGTCACAATCAGAAGGGAAGTATGCTAGACATGAGGAGGTCAATGACATCATAAAGAGAAGCTCGCCACAGCCGTTGCCCAGCTCAACGGGAACCCCAAGTGCAGAGGTCTGATGGAAGTCAAAAGCGTCCTGATGGAGCCACCATGCTACCCTGGAAGGATGGTAAGCAGATTGCTTGGGACTACACCTGTGTTGCCACATTGGCAGACACCTACCTGCCACACTCCTTAGCCGAAGGGGGTGGGTGGAGCTGCCAGCCACAGGGAGACCCAGAAGACCCGCAAATATGAAGACCTTCCCTCTTGCTATAACTTCATCCCAATAGGGTCGGAGACCCATGGAGCATGGGGCAAGTGTGCTCTAAAGTTTCTCAAGGAGCTGGGTGGAAACTCATCATAGAAACCAAGGACCACAGGGCGACCAGCTTCCTGTTTCAGAGACTCAGTGTTGCGATCCAGAGGGGAAATGCCTGCAGTATTCTGGGCACGCGGCCCACTGCCGGGGAGTTGGACGAAGTATTTGACATGTAGCTCTGAGTTGTTATCTATGTTGTTTTACTCCCCATTGTATTTTGTATTTTGTCTTGAAATAAAGTTTGTATAAAAAAAAAGATGGGGTAGTAGGGAAGTGGAATATTCAAATGGCTTCAGAAAGAAATCTAAATATTCTTCCTTGAAGTCTTTATCCACTTTCCGAGGCAATGGGTCCCACAATTGACACTAGAGGTGGACCCCATCCTATATATATATATATATATATATATATATATATATATATATATATATATATATATATAATTCGTGCTGAATAGGTAAATTGGTCAATTAGCAAGAACTCATTTAAAATTAAGTCCTTTCTAAAATTTTCTCTTATACGTTTAAAGATATATTCTTTTCATTTATGTTAATGTAAAAAAAAATTTTGTACCCAAAAAAAAATTAGAAATATTACCTAACCTTATTATTACAAGCGTAATTTAATTTAGCCTAATGCAAATAAATATATTTTAGATTACAATAATTTAATAATAAATAAACATGAAATATATATTTTTCGTTAGGTTCAGAATGATTTTTGCGAAATTATTGCATACACAATATTTCGCTTGTCTTATTCAGCAATGAAAACGTTCCTATTTAAGCCAAAAATGCAAGTTTTACCTATTCGGCACGACACACACACACACACACACACACACATACATATATATATATATATATATATATATACAATATATATATATATATATATATATATATATAGGTAGATATCCTGCCCCGTGAAGCTAAGTGGTTCAGATATGTGGATGATATCTTGTGTCTTTGGCCGAATTATTTGGACCTTAATACATTTTTACCGAGACTTGACCGTAGAAAAAAAAAAAAGAGGAGTTTAAATTTCCAGTTTTAGATGTTGTGATGCACAGGGTTGGTAGAATGTGTAAGTTTACACTATATAGGAAGGCCACGAGCGTGTGTTCATATGTCCACTATTACTCCAACCATGAAACTAGAGCAAAAAGCAGTGGTTTTCGTACTATGTTTTTGAGAGCTTACAGAGTATGTAGCAATGAATTTTTGAATGAGGAAATTAGGAAAATTATCGATATTGCTACAAAACTATGTTACCCTAAGGAGTTTGTAGAGACTGCTTTGTTGGCAGCTAGAAAAACTCATCATAGAACTGAACCTAGAATAACCCCTCATAACAAGAATATACTTGTCCTACCATACATTGAGAATTTATCAGTCCTACCGAATGTCCTAAAGAGACTCAATATACAAGTTGTCTTTAAGAATTCACGGACTGTTAGGAGTATGTTGATCAAGAATTCCCCGAAACATTTTGTAGATGGTGTGTATAGGATTGGGTGCCAAGGCTGCATCTTATCCCATGTGGGACAGATTGGCAAACCTCTAAGTGTTAGAATCACACATCAGTATTCAGTAAGGATTGTTCAAGAATCAAATGTGATATTCAGCCACACACGAGTTTGCAATAATGGAGGTCATTGTTCCATGTAAATCATGGCTAGAAAGAAATATTCTCGATTCTGCAACTATTAAACACAAACATTTATTATATAAGAGTAGTTGTGTTATTCAAACTCGATTCGTTTATAATTTTAAATGAGTTCTTGTTAATTGATTAATATTACCTATTCGGCAGGAAAAAACACACACACACACACACACACACACACACAACAGACACACACACACACACACACACACACACACACACACACACACACATATACACACACACACACACATCACACACACACACACACACACACACATACACATATACATATATATATATATATATATATATATATATATATATATATATATATATATATATATACCATACATACATATGGGGCAAAGGAAAGTGGCGACAGCAAGTAAAAGAAAGGTGAAAGTTTATAAACTATGGGAGGAGGAAGTTAGGTTGAGATATAAACAACTATTGAGAGAAAGGTGGGCTAATGAGAGTATAGGTAGTGTTGGGGTTGAATAGGGGTGGGGTAGTTATAAGAATGCAGTGTTAGAATGCGGAGCAGAAGTTTGTGGTTATACGAGGGTGGGTGCAGGAAGAAAGAGGAGTGACTAGTGCAGTGATGAGATAAAGGGTGTGATAAAAGAGAAAAAGGTCGCTTATAAGAGGTTTTTACTAAGCAGAAGTGATATAAGAAGGGTTGAGTATATGGAGAGTAAAAGAGAGGTGAAGAGAGTGCAAAAGGAAATCAAATGATAGAGTGGGTGAGGCGTTGTCATAAAATTTTGATGAAAATAAAAAAATAGAGATAAATAGGTTATAAAACCCTCGGGAACGAATGGATTTGACAGTTAAAAGCAGAATAGGGGAGTTAGTAGGTGAAGAGCTGGAGGTATTGGGAAGATGGAGGGAATATTTTGAAGAATTGTTAAATGTTGATGATGAAAAGGAGGCAGTAATTTCATGCATTGGCTAGGGAGGTATAACATCTTTTAGGAGTGAAGAAGGATGTGAGGGTGGGGGAGGTGCGTGAGGCATTAGTTAGAATGAAATGGGATAAAGCAGCTGGAACTGATGAGATCATGACAGAAATATTAAAAGTAGGGGGGATGATATGGTTTTGGAGTGGTTGGCACTTTTGTTTAATAAATGTATGAAAGAAGGGAAGGTATGTAGGGATTGGCAGAGAGCATGTATAGTTCCTTTATATAAAGGGAGACGAAATATATTGTAAAAAATTGTAAGGGAATAAGTTTACTGAGTATACCAGGTAAAGTGTATGGTAGGATTGAAAAAAATCAGAGGTAAGACAGACAGCAGGACTGCAGATGAGCAAGGAGGTTTTAGAGTGGGTAGGGGATGTGTAGATCAAGTGTTTACATTGAAGCATATAAGTGAACAATAATTAGGTAAAGGAAGGAAAGTTTTCATTGCATTTATGGATTTAGGAAAGGCAGGGAGGATAATGGAGCAATATGACAGATATTGCAAGTATATGGAATAGGTAGTACGTTACTAAATGTTGTAAAGAGTTTTTATGAGGATAGTGAGGCTCAGGTTAGGGTGTGTAGGAGAGAGGGAGATTACTTCCCGGTAAAAGTAGGTCTTAGACAGGGATTTGTAATGTCACCATGGTTGTTTACATATTTATAGATGGGGTTGTAAAAGGAGTAAATGCTAGGGTGTTGTGGAGAGGAGTGGGATTAAATTATGGAGAATTAAATACAAAATGAGAGTAAATACAGTTACTTTTTGCTGATGATACTGTGCTTTTGGGAGATTCTAGAGAGAAGTTGCAAAGGTTAGTGAACGAGTTTGGGAGGGTGTGTAGATGAAGAAGGTTGGAGGTGAACATAGATAAGAGTGAGGTGATGAGGGTATCTAACAAGTTAGGTAAAGAAAAACTGGATATCACATTGGAGGGAGGGAGTATGGAAGAAGTGAATGTGCTCAGATATTTGGGAGAAAATATGTCAGCAGATGGGTTTATGAAGGATGAGGTTAACCATAGAATTGACGAAGGAAAAAAGGTGAGTGGTGCGTTGAGGTATCTGTGGAGACAAAAAAAAAAACGTTGTCTATAGAGGCAAAGAAGAAATGTATGAGAGTGGAGTGGTACCAACACTCTTAATATAGGTGTGAAGCATGAGTTGTGAATGCTGCAGTGAGAAGGAGGCTGGAGGCAGTGGAGATGTTAAGGGCATGGGCCAAGGATCTCTGAGTCTATGGGACCAAACATATAATGATGGGCAAGTTCACCGTATTTTCTAGACTTTTGGGACTCCCTGAAGCTGGCAGCTGCCCCTCCTTCCTAACAGTGTGGATGCACATATGTAGTCCCACACCACCTGCTTACTGTCTCTCCAGGGTTGAAGGGTGATACCATCAGGACACTTTTGGTAACCCTCAGATCTGCATAGTTGTGAGGCTCTTCTTGATGATGTTATTAACCTCTTCATGCATTGCAATCTTTCCCTTGGATCTATGGTAAACAAGACCATGGTATCCGAATTAATCTGTCAATTCAATGCCGCAAATACACCTGTGTTCGGCGAGAATAGGGGCTGCAAGGCGAAGGACAACGCCAATGCGGATGCTCTGTGGGTCCAGACGTGTGCCAAGGGAGGAGTTGGGAACAGCCAAGAGGAAGTTCCATGCATGAGGGCTCTCACTGCTAGGAGGTGGGCTTTATCCTTCCCCGACACACTCTGAAGCATTGTTGAGGCTATATTTTCCAATATTACACCATCCTAGTGTGACAATATGTAATTGTTGGGAGCAGCAGGGATGGTTTCAGAGCCTGTAGGATTATCCCAGAGCGTGGCTCCGTCAACGAACTTTTGGTCATGAACTCCAACATTGTTCCTAAGGTGTTCAGGGAGAATCGCTGTTACTGGATGCAACAAATGAGGACAAGAAAGCATGTAGTGCAATGTGTGATGCATTGAGGACAACAATACCTCCCAGTCTAACTGGAAGTGTAGCGTCGTCCCACTGCCCGTCTTCTAGAGTAAAGTTGAGTACTTCCGTAAAAATATGCCTTAGGATACTGTCGTATTCGTGCAGTATAGGGCTATCATACGACGGTGCACATCTTAGGAAATATGTTAACCTGGGCAGACTCAAGCACTTTGTGAGAAGGTACAAGGCATCATGGATGTCAAGATTGCCTATTTGTTGTTCCATCCTCCTCAACCCGTCCAGTTTCTTCCTGAGAAATGAATCAATGGCATCACTTCCCAGAGGTGCTCCAAGCAAGACGCTATATGTGGGGGCAATGACTGATGCTCCTGTACTCTTGATCTCACTGCGTCGATCACTTGTTGGTTGAGATGATTTCACATTTGCATGGATTCAGGATGAGTCACATCACCCGTGTTATCACCTGTTCAAAATCATAATATATATATATATATATATATATATATATATATATATATATATATATATATATATATTATTTTTTTTATTAACACATCGGCCGATTCCCACCAAGGCAGGGTGGCCCGAAAAAGAAAAACTTTCATCATCATTCACTCCATCACTGTCTTGCTAGAGGGGTGCTTTACACTACAGTTATAAAACTGCAACATTAACACCCCTCCTTCAGAGTGCCGGCACTGTACTTCCCATCTCCAGAACTCAAGTCCGGCCTGCCGGTTTCCCTGAATCCCTTCATAAATGTTACTTTGCTCACACTCCAACAGCACGTCAAGTATTAAAAACCATATGCCTCCATTCACTCCTATCAAATACGCTCACACATGCTTGCTGGAAGTCCAAGCCCCTCGCACACAAAACTTCCTTTACCCCCTCCTTCCAACCTTTCATAGGCCGACCCCTACCCCGCCTTCCCTCCACTACAGATTTATACACTCACGAAGTCACTCTGTCTCGTTCCATTCTCTCTACATGTCCAAACCACCTCAGCAACCCCTCCTCAGCTCTCTGGACAATCGTTTTGGTAATCCCGCACCTCCTCCTAATTTCCAAACTCCGAATTCTCTGCATTATATTCACACCACACATTGACCTCAGACATGACATCTCCACTGCCTCCAGCCTTCTCCTCGTTGCAACATTCATCGCCCATGCTTCACACCCATATAAGAGCGTTGGTATAACTATACTCTCATACATTCCCCTCTTTACTTCCATGGGCAAGGTTCTTTGTCTCCACAGACTCCGAAGTGCTCCACTCACCCTTTTTCCCTCATCAATTCTATGATTCACCTCATCCTTCATAGACCCATCCGCCGACATATCCACTCCCAAATATCTGAATACATTCACCTCCTCCATACTCTCTCCCTCCAATCTGATATCCAATCTTTCGTCACCTATTCTTTTTGTTATCCTCATCACCTTACTCTTTCCTATATTCACTTTCAATTTTCTTCTTTTACACACCCTACCAAATTCATCCACCAACCTCTGCAACTTCTCT
Source organism: Cherax destructor (assembly GCA_009830355.1). Taxonomy (NCBI): domain Eukaryota; kingdom Metazoa; phylum Arthropoda; class Malacostraca; order Decapoda; family Parastacidae; genus Cherax; species Cherax destructor. Next base: position 371,782 of record WNWK01000772.1, read on the forward strand.
TCAGAATCTCCCAAAAGCACAGTGTCATCAGCAAAAAGCAACTGTGACAACTCCCACTTTGTATTTGCTTCTTTATCTTTTAGCCCAACACCTCTTGCCAAGACCCTCGCATTCACTTCTCTTACAACCCCATCTATAAATATATTGAACAACCACGGTGACATCACACATCCTTGTCTAAGGCCCACTTTTACTGGGAAATAGTCCCTTCCCTCCTACACACCTAAGCTGAGCCTCACTATCCTTATAAAAACTCTTCACTGCTTTCAGTAACCTTCCTTCTATTCCATACACCTGCAACATCTGCCACATTGCCCCCCTATCTACCCTATCATACGCCTTTTCCAAATCCATAAATGCCACAAAAACATCTTTACCCTTATCCAAATACTGTTCACCTATATGTTTCACTGTAAACACTTGGTCTACACACCCCTACCTTTCCTAAAGCCCCTTGTTCATCTGCTATCCTGCTTTCTGTCTTACTCTTAATTCTTTCAATAATAACTCTACCATACACTTTACCAGGTACACTCAACAGACTTATTCCCCTATAATTTTTGCACTCTCTTTTGTCCCCTTTGCCTTTATACAAAGGAACAATACACGCTCTCTGCCAATCCCTAGGTACCTTACCCTCTTCCATACATTTATTAAATAATAGCACCAACCACTCCAAAACTATATCCCCACCTGCTTTTAACATTTCTATCTTTATCCCATCAATCCCAGCTGCCTTACCCCTTTCATTCTACCCACTGCCTCACGAACTTCCCTACACCCACAACTGGCTCTTCCACACTCCTACAAGATGTTATTCCTCCTTGCCCTACACACGAAATCACAGCTTCCCTGTCTTCATCAACATTTAACAAATCCTCAAAATATTCTCTCCATCTTCCCGATACCTCTAACTCTCCATTTAATAACTCTCCTCTCCTATTTTTAACTGTCAAATCCATTTGTTCTCTAGGCTTCCTCAACTTATTAATCTCATTCCAAAACTTTTTCTTATTTTCAACAAAATTTGCTGATAACATCTCACCCACTCTCTCATCTGCTCTCTTTTACATTGCTTCACCACTCTTTTAACCTCTCTTTTTCTCTCCATATACTCTTCCCTCCTTGCATCACTTCTACTTTGTAAAAACCTCTCATATGCTAACTTTTTCTCCCTTACTACTCTCTTTACATCATCATTCCACCAATCGCTCCTCTTCCCTCCCGTACCCACTCGCCTGTAACCACAAACTTCTGCTGAACACTCTAACACTACATTTTTAAATCTACCCCATACATCTTCGACCCCATTGCCTACACTCTCACTAGCCCATCTATCCTCCAATAGTTGTTTATATCTTACCCTAACTGCCTCCTCTTTTAGTTTATAAACCTTCACCTCTCTCTTACTTACTGCTTCTATTTTCCTTGTATCCCATCTACCTTTTACTCCCACTGTAGCTATAACTAAAAAGTGATCTGATATATCTGTGGCCCCTCTATAAACATGTACATCCTGAAGTCTACTCTACAGTCTTTCATCTACCAATACATAGTCCAACAAACTACTGTCATTACGCCCTACATCATATCTTGTATACTTATTTATCCTCTTTTTCTTAAAATATGTATTACCTATAACTAAACCTCTTTCTATACAAAGTTCAATCAAAGGGCTCCCATTATCATTTACACCTGGCACCCCAAACTTACCTACTACACCCTCTCTGCACCTATATATATATATATATATATATATATATATATATATATATATATATATATATATATACTAGGAAATCGCAATATATATATATACATATTACACAGGGTTTGACAAGGTTAGGGTAAGGGTTCCTAACTTTATTTACAAGTTAAGAGCTGTTACCTACATCTGTTCATACAAGTAGGGAACAGGATGAAGTTGGAGCCATTTGTGGACCAGCAATTTCATCTGATCAACTGACTTCATTTCGTTGATATCATTATGCTGTACGAACTCTCTCACATATATACTCTTGGGATTTATTTCATTCTCATTCACCGTCTCCTTTTTTTTTTTTTTTACTTTCTTGGTAGAATAGGTTGTCATGTGTGAATGTATTCAGTGCTAAATTTTAGTGGTTCAAATTGGTGTGTCAGATGTTGGTTGTGTAGTGAGATTACAAATGTTTATGGACGTAGCATTTGTACAGTGGTTGTTTTAATCTGCTTGGTGGTATATTAGTAGCTTCAGTATTAGTAAGGTGGCGCTTCAGCAAAATTGTGTGGAGGAATGGTAATATGTGTTGTCGCTATTATTTGTAGGTGGTGGTATTGCGAAGGTTGGTGATGTAGGAGTGTGTGTGTTGTGGTGGCAGTGCTTATAGGAAGTGGTAATGATAGTGGTTATTTGTGTGTGATTGTGGTGGTGGAAATAGTGTTTATAGGTGGCTGTAGAATTAGTGGCTTATGGATGGAGGTGGTGGTGGTCATTTATAGGTACTTATGATAATGAAGGTATGGAAGTAGAAATACTGGCAGCGGTGGTGGTGTTATTCGTGATTTATTATTGATGACACTAATGGGGATCCATTTCGTGTTGCCAGTAGGCGGTGACAGAAATTGTGGTTATAGTAATGGTGGTAGCGATAGGTTAGGTAAGGTTCGTCAGGACACCTGACAAGTGTTTCCTGACGCGGGTGTTAGTCAGATGATGACCCGCCGTTGGAGCTTTGGTCACCTGACCGAGGCCTTCCGCTGGCTTACCGGTCCACCCCTTTAAAAATTATAGTCTATTACAACTATAGTTTGTGGTAATAGTGGTGTTAGTGTCAATGGTCATTGTGGTGATAGTGATAGTATTAGCAGCTATGCTAGTAGTGGGTTAGTGCAAAACAAAGGCTTCAATGATACGAATCAACTCTTTCTTTTTATTGAGACAAGAGGTACGAAAGTAAGATAGAATATGTCCACGTCTACTACCAGGTGCCAGCAGAAAACAAGAAATCCTAATCGAATGGAAGATGGTCTTCAAGTGAGAGGGAAAACAGAGCTCCGGGTATAGAGTTGCACTCATTGAAGGAAAATGTGTAAGGGACAAAAACTGCAGTACCAGATTTGCTCAGCCAGATTCATGATGACTTCATCATGACAGTTAAAGCTAGGTACGAGCAAGTAAATGAAACATGGAAACTAAGATGATCCTTCTGGCTTTGCAGCTAAAACGAATGAAAAAAAGATGAGAGAGGAAAGGTTAAAAAAAAAAAAAACTCTTCCCTCTGGATAGACAAAAAAAAAAAGAAAACTGATCGATGAACAAAAAAAAATATCTTTTTGGCTGAGTGACAGCCTGGGGGCGTTGGTAGTGGTCGTGGACACTATACCTGGCTGCTGCTCTGACCAACACAACACGGAGCGGCAGTGCTGAGAACGGCAGTGCTGCCTAGAGCAGTGATATTATTGCACCAAAGGTTGAGTTCTCAGTGCAAGTCAAAAAAAAAAGGATATTTTCAGTTCACCCAATGCACTCTACAACATAAAAGCAAACTAAAAAACTTATATTTTTAAAATATTGTACCACTAATTTTGTACCTGGAGGAAAACTTTAATTAGTCACACATTGCCATTGATTCTCATCTCGGCTAATAAGCAATTTTCATAATCTTCATAAGAGTCACATGATTTGAAATTAGTGTCTCAGGGCAGTACAGTAAAGACCTAATTAACGCGCCAGTTACATTCAGGAAAATTGAAATTTAACCTAAATAATAACTGGGCTGAAGAACGTTTAAGAAAAATAGTGTTATCTTCGAAAAACAAATTACAAACAAGTTGTTGGGTATTTTTTATGTAGATCGACATAGTAGGTGTCGTTGCTTGTTGATCTGGAAGTGTGTGGGGAAAGTGGTGGTTGGTGGTTGGTGGTGGCGGCTGGTGGTGGTTGGTGGTGGTGGCGGCTGGTGGTGGTTGGTGGTGGTGGCGGCTGGTGGTGGTTGGTGGTTGGTGGTGGTTGGTGGTGGCTGGTGGTGGCTGGTGGTGGCTGGTGGTCATTGACATACTAGAAGTGTGAGGAGATAATTTATGGCTCTTCTGGGCTGAGGTGGAAAGCTGTGGTTCTTGTATTCATGTGAACGCGGAGTTACCAGTAGTCGATGGTTGTACCGGAGAGTTCAGGTGTTCCATAATGTATTAATGCTGTGTTTGAACCCAGAGAACCCTATTCAGCTGATAAGACATCACATGCTCCAGACCAAGCTTTTACAATAATGCTCCTAAATGTGTCAAGGTCCAATTCTCTCCAAAAGTCTGCATATTTACCAGTACCCTGGGGTGTTTCGTGTAGCTCTTGGAGTGTTAACTGTTTGGGTACAGTTTCTTTTGTCTCTTCCGTTATCTGTCTTCCTTTTAACAGTGAAATAAGCTCCTTCAGCATTTCTTCGTTTGGTTGTAAATGATGCTACCGATAAACTGTGGAAAAAGACACTTGTGTATAGTTCAGGACATTTATTTAAGAAAACCTTTCGCCATGAGTGGCGAAGCTTTTTCTTAAATAATTGTCCTGAAGTGTACACAAGTGTCCTTATCCACACATTATTTCTCGTTTGTTTATCTCCTAACAATTCATAAAAATCATCAGGAACTTTCTTAATATTCTCTCTCGCTTTATTAGAGAATGAGTTGGGTGTTCAGAGTCTTAGTCACACTAAGATCATGAAGACTAGAGCTCAACTGTGGGGGAGAAGAGTGTTTAATGAAGACAGTTATCATCTTCGTGAATTACAAAACGCATTGTATCTCGTTCAGTACCAGTACGAGAATTCTTTAACGTGCACTCAGTCTGGGAATGCATCTTTCCAGGAGGGTGTACATGTATATGTAAGGCTAATGAGCATATTTAACTCCAAGAATTTTCGTATTTATGCGTTCTGCTAAACTATTACTCTGACCCGTTGTTCAAAAAAGCTCTAGGACTTGTTTGAAGAACAAGCAACTCTTTATTTAAGAACCTTAGCTACGATATTGTCTCCTTTTATCAGGAATTGGTACTAGTTCGTAATATCTAGAAACTTATCAACACTCACAACTGCTTATACCTTTTCTCTAGGGTAGAAAAAGCTATTTGTATGTGGAAGTTCATTCCCAAGCCTCTTCTGTGACTGGATATTTAACAGTGGATGTCACAGGCTGGTATTCTCAGAAAGCCAAATTAGTTCTTCCCGTTGGATTATCTCAATGTCCTCACTGGTAACTGGAGAATCAGTGGCAATAAAAGCTACACGTCTCAACAGGGAATCAATGATAATGCTTCGCTTTCCAGGAAGATCATAAATTTTAAGGGATCGTAATCCAAGAAGGTTAATATACGTGTGGAGTGTTTCCCTGAAAGCTGCTTGGACACACACTTGTAAATCATGGCAAATGATCATTGTAAATCATGAGGAAATACTTATATTTGGAAAATAACTTGTATATGGTGTTTCGGAAGGAAAGATTTAGGCCCAAATAATGACTAGGGTTTGAAAATAAGTAATGAGACGGTTGTAAACAACTCACCGAACGAAGGGTTTGAACACATTTCAAGTCATTCATAAAACTAGCATTCCAGTGCTTATCTACTGTACCGTGCTGACATAGTTCAGCACATAGAGCAATGATCTTCTGGTTTTTAGGACTGGCTTGCCATGGATTCGAATCCTTGGCTTTGTAAGAATGGCTTAGGCTCACTGGTTAGTGGCTGAATATCTCTTCACTTTTGGTAAGGACAGTGTTGCCACAAGTCATTGACAATCTTAAGATGAGACTGCAAATGTGCTAAAGCTACTGGCATCAGTTATTAAAATGAATTCTTTTCTGAAATCTTAAAATTTTAGAATAAGTGTTGATAGAAATTTGCTCTTGATCTCTGACCGTTTGGAACATTTTTCTTCAAGAACTATGTTAAAGGAGAAGCAAAAGATGAAAACTGGCTATTAATGGTTAATAAAAACCTGCTAAAAAATATGAAATATCTGCAGACAAGAACTTAGGGAAATTTTGAACAGTTGCTAATTTTTAATTCTCATTGGTGTCTACTTTAAGGTCAAAAGATCAGTGCCCCAAGGCACTGTCCTGGCACCTCTGCTGTTTCTCATCCTCATAGCAGACATATATAAAAACACCCAGCATACTTTTGTATCATCATTTGCAGATGACACTAAAATAAGCATGAAAGTCACTACGGTAGAAGACACTGAAAAATTACAGGAGGACATAAGCAGGGTCTTCCAGTGGGCAGTGGAGAACAACATGACGTTCAATGGTGATAAGTTTCAGCTGCTTAGGTATGGAAAAAATGAAGAACTCAAAAGGAACACTATACACAAAACTCAAAAGGGTCACCAAATAGAACAAAAGGAACACGTAAAAGACCTTGGAATAATTATGTCAGCTGACCTTTCGGAACATAACAAGACAAAGATCACGACAGCCAGGAGGTAACTGGGTGGGTATTGAGAACTTTCAAAACAAGGAAAATAATACCGATGGTGACACTCTTCAAATCGCTAGTGCTCCCTCATTTAGAATATTGCTCAGTGCTGACGGCCCCGTTTAAAGCAGAAGAAATATCAGAGCTGGAACAAATACAGAGATCATTTACGACTCACATTGAGCCAGTAAAACACCTAAATTACTGGGAACGCCTTCAAGTCTTGAACATGTACTCACTGGAGAGGAGGAGAGAGAGATACATGATAATATATACCTCGAGGGCCTGGTGCCAAATATGCACACTTCATAACATACTGGAGTGAGAGGTATGGGAGGAAGTGTAAAATAAGCCCAGGTAGGAGCAGGGGTGCGGTGAGGACAATAAGGGAACACACTATCAACATCCGGGGTCCCAGACTATTCAACATCTTACCAGAAGATATCCGAAACACGGCTGGAACAAGTGTAGAAGTCCTCAAGAGGAAACTGGACAAGTATCTTCACCAGCAGGTGCCAGATCAACCAGGCTGTGATGGATATGTGGGGCAGCGGGCCTCCAGCAGCAACAGCCTGGTTGACCAGACAAGCCCTGACCCATGGCCGGGCTCCGAGAGTACCTAAACTCTCGAAACTTTTCAAAGGTATATCAAAGGTATGCTTCTTAAAAAACTGACACTTTGGGAGATATATCTCAAATTTTGCTTCGGTTAAATTACTTTCTAAAGATTTGTAAGATGCTTCGACGCATCCTGGGACATGACGATTAAGTCAATGTGACAGAGTTTAAGTGTAATCTGAACAGCATGCTAGAATTGATAAATACCTATAAGTGTCGTAGAAGCAGTCTGCTCCTTCCTCTGGTCATAAAGGGAAATTTGTTAAAACAATTAAAGTACGACCAAGGTTAAAAACTCTAATTTTCAATATTCAGCAACAAATTTTTGAAAACGGGCAAAGAAAATATATCAGGAACAGTTTTTGCTTCACTTAATCAGTTATTGAATGCCAGGTACTGTTCATAGTAAGGCATCATCAAATTGAATTCTTCAATAACTCCCTCTTTAAGAAGCACGTAAGTTCCACCGTCTTCTAATAACATGTTCATTTTTCCACTATAATCTACCTTATCCATAATTACTATCGCATTTGCTTTGTCTGCTTTCGTTAGGTGACGTCTAGGATCTTTCCTTAATTCTTGGTATAACTTAACAAATCATAGGGACAATTGTGTTGTACCCCACATCTCCGTCTTTCTGGAGTCCCTTCTGTCTCCTCTGTGAATACTTCTTTGAATCTCATGTTGAGTTCCTCACATCTCGGTCATTTCTTGTAATCTCCCCACCTTCCTTCCTCAGCCTGATTACCTGGTCCTTGACTGTTGTTTTCCTCCTGATGTGTCTGTACAACAGCGTCGGGTCAGTTTTGGCTTTCGCTGCTATGTCATTTTCGTATTGTCTTTGGGCCTCCCTTCTTACCTGTGCATATTCATTTCTGGCTCTACAACTGTGGCTCTACAACTGTTCATCTTATTCTCCTGGGTCCTTTGCCTTCTATACTTCTTCCATTCTCTAGCACACATGGTTTTGTCCTCTCTGCACCTATGAGTGAACCAAGGGCTCATCCTGGCCTTCTCGTTATTTCTGTTTCCCTTGGGTACAAACCTCTCCTCAGCTTCCTTGCATATTGTTGTCACATATTCCATCATCTCATTTACTGACTTCCATTCCAGTGCTCTGTCCCACTGAACCTCGTGCAGTAAATTCTTCATGCCTGTGTAGTCCTCTCTCTTCCAGTTTGGCTTCATTCGTCTTGCCCTTCCTGCTTCCCTCTCCACTTGTAACTCTACTATGTATTCGAAGCTCAGAACCACATAGTCACTGGCCCCGAATGGTCTTTCATATGTGATATCCTCAGTATCTGCACTACTCAAGGTGAATACTAGGTCTAGTCTTGCTGGTTTGTCCTCTCTCTCTGGTAGTGTCCTTTACGTGTTGGTACATGAGGTTTTCCAGTACCACCTCCATCAGTTTAGCTATCCACGTTTCTGGGCTCCCATGTGGCTCCAGGTTCTCCCAGTCAATTTCTTTGTGATTGAAGTCACCCACAATCAACAGCTTTGCCCTGCTCACATGAGCCCTTCCAGCTTCTTCAGCCAGTGTGTCAACCATTGCTCTGTTACTCTCATCATATTCTTGCCTTGGCCTCCTGCTGTTCTGTGGTGGGTTATACATCACTGCAATTACCAGCTTGGGACCTCCAGACTGAAGTATTCCCATTATGTTGTCTCTAGCTTCTCCTCTGTCTTCTCTCTCCAGCTCATCCAAATCCCAATGGTTTTTGATGAGCAGTGCCACTCCTCCACCCTCCCTGTTTCCTCAAGATCTGATATCCCGTTGGAAAGATGGCATCTGTTATCATTCCTGTGAGCTTAGTTTTGGTGAGAGCTATGATGTCTGGTGATGCCTCTTTGACTCTTTCGTGCCACTCCTCCCACTTACTCGTTATTCCATCAGCGTTGGTGTACCATACCTTCAGTTTCCTCTCCAACACTGTGTTCTGGGGAATCTGTGGGGGTGGGGGACCTGGAAGTGTTTTGTGGGATTCTACAGCATAGTGTGGGGTTAGGGCTGTAAATGTGGATTGTGGTTTGTGTTGGGTTCTGAGGGTGGTTCTGTGTGTACTTGTGCTTGTTCCTCTGCCCGGCTCTGGATGTCCTCTGCTGACTCTGTCCTTGTCTCTCTTCCTAGCCCCTTTAATTTCTGTGTCTTCTCCCTCAGGTGCTGTCATTCTGTTCTCGTTCTGTCGCTGTGTAGGAATACCTTCTTATATGCTGATGATTCCATCAGCTGTGGTTTCTCTTGCAGGACCCTGCTCTGCACTATTTCTGTCTTGAAAATCAGTTTGACTGGCCGATTTCTCCCCTTCAAGTACCCTTCTATTCTCTGAAAATTTACTATCTCAGTCATGTCCTCCTCGTCTATTTCTTTGATGTTTTCAATCTCCTGTTTTTCTTTCTGCTGTCTTTCATTTTGTGTCCTCCCTTCGCTCTCCTGAAGCCCATGAATAAACACTGACTTCTTCCTTTCATCCTCCCATTGCCTTTCCCTCTGTCACTGGGTCCCGTTTGTACATAACCAATGTCTCCCTTATTTTTTCTTGTAACTCTTAGTGGCATGGTCGTGCCTCTGCATGGGACCTGTCACCTTCTCTACCTTCTCCCCTCTCACTTACTGCTATCCCTGCTCCTAACAGCTCTTCCACTACATTCCTCAGCCTTGCTTGGTGGACTGAAAGGGATTTAGCATAAGTCTTGTCTCCTTCCTTTCCGTTGGGCTTCTCGTTTAATAGGGGTGTGCCTGCTTCAGATGCCATGTCTCCCCTGTAACTCACTTCAGCATATTTACCTCATATTCTAGAGCTCGTATTCTGGCTTCTGCGGCTTCAGCTTGTGACTCCCATTTCGCTATGCCACTCTTGTTCCATCCTTTTACATTGCTCTTCCATCCATTCTTCCTTACCAGGACCATCTTCCTCTGATCCCCTGAGCCTTTGTAGTGTGTGTGCGTATGTGTGTGCATGTGAGTGTGTGCATGAGTGTATGATGTATGTGTGAGTGTGTAAGACAGGTAGGAAGAGGGTGGTAGAGAGAGAGAGAGAGAGATGGAGAGAAAGAGAGAGGTGGAAAGAGGGATTGAGGAAGAGAGAGTGGAGAGAGACAGTGAGAGAGGGAGAGAGAGGGGGAGGAAGGTGAGGAGTTGTAAGGGGAGAGATATGGGGAGAGGGAAGGAGGGGGACAGGGAGAGTGATGGAGAGGTGGAGAAAGAGTGGGAAGGAGGGTAGAGGAAGAGAAAGGAAGGATGGGAGGGAGGGAGAGAGGAGGGAAGAGAGAGGGGGAATGGGGAGAGGGAGAGAGAGAGAGAGGAGAAGGAGAGAGAAAGAGAGGAGAAGAAAGGGAGAGAGGAAGCATGGAGATATGGTGGTACGTGTGACTGAGAGCGTGAATGTGTTTGCATGAGAGCTGGTGAATATTTGCACGGTGCACATGTACATGTGTTCTCTGACCTGATGCTGACCCAACCGCCTACACGCAAGTTCCTTCTATGTTTATCCTTCTTCCTAGACTACCTACTTCCTAGATTCCTAGATAAATAGTGTGAGAGAGTGAGTGTACCCGGAAAATAACCCTCCTCGCTTACTCCTACTTAGTCATTCTACCTATCAATGATACTAAGTCTACTCTCCGTTTCTACAAGTACTCACCTAATTGTACTCACCTAATTGTGGTTGCAGGGGTCGAGACTCAGCTCCTGGCCCCGCCTCTGCACTGTCCGCTACTGGGTCTCTGCTCTCCCTGCTCCGTGAGCTCTATCATACCTTGTCTTAAAACTATGTATGGTTCCCGTCTCCACTATATCGTTCGTGTGTGTGTGTATAGGTACTTGCATATGTGCGTGCATTTGTGTGTGTACTGACAGTGTCCCACACTAGCTTGTCCTGCCTTAAACTCACCCACACCTTAGTAAATGCTATTAAATGCTAGTAAATGCTATTTACTCTAATTCTGCTAGTTTTCAGGAGTGAGTGACCCTTAGTTTCCAGCATGCAGAGATTGGTGTTATTGACCCCGTTCAACCTCAACTAGGTGAATATTACGTGCGTCTGGCAGAGAAGTGGTGTGTATGTGTGTGTGTGTTAGTTACCATTTTGTCCTAGGCACATGTCGATTAAACACTAGGCCTGTTGTATGTATGTGTGTGTGTGTGTGTGTGTAACGAAACACTTCGAAATGTTTCGGCCCCGCCGGGAATTGAACCCGGGCCCTCCGTGCGTGAAGCAAAAGCGCTAGCCACCATGCCATCGGGGCGTGTAGTGTGTGTGTGTGTGTGTGTGTGTGTGTACTCACCTATTTGTGGTTGCAGGGGTCGAGTCATAGCTACTGGCCGCGTCTCTTCACTGATCGCTATTAGGTCTTCTCTCTCCCTGCTCCATGAGCTTTATCAAACCTCGTCTTAAAATTATGTATGGTTCCTGCCTCCACTTCGTCACTTGCCAGACTATTCCACTTCCTGACAACTCTATGACTAAAGAAATACTTCCTAACATCCCTTTGACTCATACGAGTCTTCACCTTCCAACTGTGACCCCTTGTTTCTGTGTCCCATCTCTGGAACATTCTGTCTCTGTCCACCTTGTCAATTCCTCGCAATATTTTGTATGTCGTTATCATGTCTCACCTAACCCTCCTGTCCTCTAGTGTCGTCAGGCCGATTTCCCTTAACCTTTCTTCGTAGGACATTCCCCTTAGCTTTGGAAGTAGTCTTGTTGCAAACCTTTACACTTTCTCCAATTTCTTGACGTGCTTGACCAGGTGTGGGTTCCAAACTGGTGCTGCATACTCCAGTATGGGCCTGACGTACACAGTGTACAGAGTCTTGAACAATTTCTTAATGAGGTGTGAGTGTGTGTACACACCTAGTTGTGGTTGCAGGGGTTGATTCACAGCTCCTGGCCCCGCCTCTTCGCTGGCCGCTATTATTTCACTCTTCCCTCTCCATAAGCTTTATCATTCCTCTTCTTAAAGTTATGTATTGATCCTGCCTCCTCTACATCACTTCCCAGACTATTCCACTTCCCGACAACTCTGTGACTGAAGAAATACTTCCTAACATCCCTGTGATTCTGAGTCTTCAACTTCCAACTGTGACCCCTTGTTGCTGTGACCCCTTGTTGCTGTGACCCCTTGTTGCTGTGACCCATCTCTGGAACATCAGTAACGGAATTCGATCCGAGATAAACTTAATATGTGAAAGACGTTTGAAGAAAAAATTCCAGGCCCACAATTTTTTTATTCCTGATTTTTATTATTACGGATTTAACCTCATTCTTTCCTTCTGCACCTCTAGTCTCCTTATTCTTTTGTTATTCTCCATCCCTTTTTGATCACTGTACTTGCTGTGTATGGATGGTTGGTGTCGTGTGCTGTCTGCCTTCTCCTGTGTACAGTCATCAAACACAGTCGTCTTCCTTTCTTACTAATTTTAATAAACACAAAAATGGATACATCTGCAGTGTGCTACTCCCTTGTTCTGTATGACACTTATACAGTGGAAACAAAAGCTAGCTATGTTACCCCGGTCTTGTTGTTGACGCAGATGCCACTAACACAAGGTCTTGAAAACTGTCAACCTGAGCTGGGAGACTATAACAGGGCGTTTACTTTGGTTTTTTTACATTTCCCTTTTTTTTGATTTTTTTTAATTTTTACTTTGATTTTTTTTAATTTTTTTTTGTTTTATTATATTTTTCTTTTTTGATTTTTTTAATTTTTTTTTTTTGATTTTTTTACATTTACTTTTTCTTTTTATTTATTACATTTTTTTATTCTTTTTTTGTTATTTCTTTATTTTTATTTTTTACATTTCTTTTTTTTTGATTTATTACATTTTCTTTTTTTTCTTTTTCTTTATTTTTATTTTTTTATTTTTATTTTTTTTATATTTTCTTTGTTTTTTTAATTTTTTATTTATTTTTTTAAATTTTTTTCCCTTTCTTTTTTTTATTTATTTTTCTTTTTTTTTTAAATTTTATTTTTTTTTTTCTTTTTTCTTTGGTTTTTTTTAATTTCATTTTGATTTATTTTTAAATTTTTTTTACTTTTATTTTTTATATTTACTTTTGGGTTTTTTTTTATTTTTTTTACTTTGATTTTATTACATTTTTTTTTACTTTGATTTATTTTCATTTTCCCTTTTATTTTTTTTTATTATATTTTTTTTTTTTGGTTTTATTATTTTTCTTTTTTCTTTGTTTTATTATATTTCTTTTATTTTTTTATTTTTTTTTATTTTGTTTTATTAATTTCTTTTTCTTGTTTTAACATTTTTTTTTACTTTGTTTTTTTTAAAATTTTTTTATTTGTTTAAATTTTTCTTTTTTTGGTTTTTTAATTTTTTTTTTTTTTTTTTTCATTTGGTTTTATTTAATTTTTTTTTTGTTTTTTAATTTTTTTTTTTTTTTTTATTTTTTCTTTTACTTTGTTTTTTTTTTAAATTTTTTTTCTTTTCTTTGGTTTTTTTTATATTTTTTTTTTGTTTTATTAATTTTTTTTACTTTGTTTATTCATTTTATTTTTTATTATTTTATTTTTTTTTATTATTTTTTTACTTGTTTTTTTTTTTTTTTTCTTTTTTTTTTTTATGTTTTTTTCTTTGTTTTATTTATTTTTTATTTGTTTTTTATTACATTTTTCTTTTCTTGTTTTATTTTTTTTTTTCTTTTTTTTTTTTTTATTTTTTTTTTATTTCTTTTCTTTACTTTGTTTTATTAATTTTTTTTTCTTTGGTTTTTTTTTATCTTTACTTGTTTTTTTTAAATTTTTTTATTTTTTTTTTATTTTTTATTTTTTTTATTAATTTTTTTATTTGTTTTATTAATTTTTTTATTTGTTTTTTATTTTTTTCTTTTATTTTTTAATTTTTTATTTGTTTATTATTTTTCTTTATTTTATTATATTTTTTTTTATTTTTTTTTTTATTTTTTTTTTTTTCTTTATTTTTATTTTAATTTTTTTTACTTTGTTTATTATATTTTTTTTTTATTTGTTTTTTTAAATTTTTTTTACTTTTTTTAAATTTTTACTTGTTTTTTTCATTTCCA